>JAFMSR010000014.1:18627871-18657524 GCA_022818135.1 Saxidomus purpurata
CCCTGGGGTCAAATTTGACCTTGCCCGGTGGGTCACTTGTTTTACAAAGACGTATATAGGAAAACCTATTGTATATAACATTATCTAGTGATCTTCCACCAGGCAAGTGGATTTGTACCAAGGTGAGCGATATAAGGCCATCTTGGCCCTCTTGTATCAATTGCTCTCGAGACTCACTCCAGATGGAATCAACCTCGAAATGAGAGGAGCAATGTGGAATTATCTGTGTCTTGCCTACGGACACGACCACTACTTGGGTACTGGTGGGGATCGAACCAAGTACCCCGATCCTGATGAGAACACGCTGCCACTGCACCAAGGCGGCTCTGATAGACTCTATTTTTGCAATATCTTGGAAAACAAAAATGAAACTTTTCGATACTTATATGAGTTACTTCTGTCTTCTGGTTATTTTATATTTTGCCTGGAAGGGTATATAGAAATGTTTTCAAAGAAACAAAACATATTGATGAAATAAACAAAATGACATTTATCCACTGCAATTTGGAGATATCAAAATCAAATTTGCTTAATATGGCTTTCAATGGAGTTTTTGCAAACAACTTTAAAGTTAACAAATAACGATCTAGACAAACAAATTTGATGACAATATTGAAAAAAACTGAATTCTTTGTCTGCAGTCAATTGACATAATTACTCAATGATGATAGGTGCAATGCTGTTTTTGCCTTATCTCCACCGCTGTGTGAATGGCAGGTTACATAATGATTCGAGGACTAAACTTTAAACTATCCAATCTGCTTCTACTTCTATAGACGCTTCGCATCGTAATAATAGCCATGATGTGACAGTTAATGATGAACAATGTGGTGTGAAAAACGTTTTTATTTGATTGATGGTTGATGACAATTGTGACTGCTTATACTGTGAGCTAGAAATATATTTTTGGAGCAGGGTGTGTCATAATGTATACATACACAATACATACGGGTGTGCCATGTCCACATGATTATGAGCAAGTAAAAGACACGTACAATAAACAGGTAAATAATTTATCCTGTTTGAAAGAATATAGTAAAGTTTGAGGAAGTTATACACCTTTTACTGTTCATACTTTAACTGTGTTGCATATTAAAGGATTATTTGGGGGCATTCGTCATGAGAGAGCTCTTCTGCCGATTAACGTTCATCTGAATATATTGGTTAATACTCGACGTACAATTTTGTTTAAGAATTTCATTAATTTTTTTTTATATAAGCAGTGCCTTTGAAATTTAAAGATATAGTCTATTATTTGAACAACAATGGTACTCTTGTCCTAATATAGAATGCAAATACACATAGCACATAGTTACAAATAGCAGGGGTGTCAACATTGGATGTTAAAATACATCTAGATAGTTTAGATGATTGCACCAAATATACATTTCACTTATGTATATTGCATAATGAAAGTGGTTCAATCAGTGAGTCTGTCCTGCACGAGTCGATGAAATGTGCGGCATATCTCATGTTCCAGAAAGGACTTGAGAGTATGATAGGTCCAGAAACGACTAACAAAAAAGTCACTGGACTTGTGTATAAACATGGAGTAGTTAGGACAATTTGAATACTTTAAAGTATCTTCATATATTTATTAAATAAATTGTTTATCTATATATAATTCAAACTTTTAAAAAATCGAACAAACCAGAACAAACATAGGTCAAGAGCTGTCAATTGTAAATGATAAATGCCCCCAAATTGGTGTCTCACAGTCTGTGACCTTGATCTTCAGGGTGTGTACCCGGTTCTTGCGTACAACATTTTATCTCCATGTGCTGAACATTTGTGCAAATTTATTTTAAAATCCTTCACTGTATAACATAGTTAAAGTCTGAGAAGGAAAACATTGTATAGCTTCATCAAACTTTACAATATGTTTTTCAAACAGGAGCAACTATTTGCCTATTTGTTGTCTGTGTGTTTTATTTGACTATATTTAGATGTAATGGCACATCATTATATATTGTGTATGTATACACAATATCGCACACCCTGGTCTAAAACACTTTTATTCGTTCATAGTATAAGCAATTACCATTATCATCAACCATCAATCAAATCAAAATATTTACCACACCCAATTGATCATTGCAGGACTTGTGCATTTTAACTGTAACACCATGGCTATTACTATCGTGTCGTTTTCCCCTTCAAAAGTTAAGAGGGAAATTACTATTAGTCTTTCGGATGAGACCTAAAACAGAGGTCCGATATATCTTTGCTGTACACCGTGCTTGTAAAAGAACCAGGGTATATATCTGGAACGGGACGCATTCTGTATCCACTCAAACGCAAAATAACTAACCTCTTCAGGAGGCATTGATTATAAGGACTATCCGGTACCAACGATAAAACTCTAAAAAAAACATGAGGTGGCATCTAAAATAATTGAGTGAATTCTATCAACTAACTGCAGGCAAAAGATTAAAAATATTTTTGGCTTTCTCAATTGTCATCAAATGTGTTTGTTTGTATTTGTAAGAATAGACTATCATTTGTTAACTTTAAAAATTCTTTGCACATATGCCATTGATAGCAATACTAAGCAAACAAAAGACCTTGATTATCTCCTAGTTGCACTGGATTGAAATCAGTTTATTTCTTAAATATATAGTATTCTTTGAATACGTTTCTATACTGTTCCGAGCAAAGATATAAAATTACCAGCATACAGAAACAACTCATATAAGTACCGAAAAGTTTGGTTTTTGTTTTCCAAGACACTGCAAAAATAGATTCTATCAGAGCCGCCTTGGTGCATTGGTAGCACGTTCACATCAGGATCTGAGGGTCCTGGGTTCGATCCCTACCAGTGACCAATTAGTGGTCGTGTCTTTAGCCGAGGCGTAGATAATTCCACATTGCATCTTTCTCTTCGAGGTTGATTCCATTTGGAGTGTGTCTCGAGTGCAATTGATGTAAGTTGTAAGAGCTTATGCTGGAACTGAGAGTAAATTCATTAGAATATATTAATAAATGGAGTCAATACTCTTTGAAAGACCGAACTGTTATTCTCTCATAAAGAATAGAAATGAAATCATCACTAAAAATTTCTGCATTCAAAGCACCCTACCAATACCAAAGAATCACTGCACTTCACCTCGATGTTCTCTGTCACTGCATGCAATTTGAATAAATTCACTCTTCTACTTTTGGAGTTATGTCACGGACAACAAAATTCAATGGAGGGAGATAATTCACAAGGCACTACACTTACTTCTCATGTCTTCTCGTCTTATGCGATTCGAACGAATTTCCTTTAGCACTTTAAGAGTTATGCTCCTGACAAAAAATGTAACGAAGGGAGATAACTATGAAATTAGACAAGTAGAGTTATGGTTCTTTGATACTGCACTTCCTTCTTATGTCCTTTTACATCTTTTGCAATTTAATTTAATTTCCTTCAGTACACTAAGAGTTAAGATGTAACAAGGCGAAATTGGCAAGTTATGGTTCGTGGGCACTGCACTTCCTCTCATTGCACTATATCACTGTAAAGAAAAAGTTTCAAGAAATTCCCTTTGAGAATTTTGTAGTTTCATCCCGGCCTAGAAAAGCAATAAAGAGCAACAAATGAAAAATAAGGCAATATAAATTTAATGTGGTTCTTGGGCACTGCACTTCCCATAAGTATCCTCTCTCATTGTATGCGATTCGAACGAAATTTCTAGAGTGTTGCTCCGGAGAAAAAAATGTAACAAAGTGGGGTAATAAAGAATGAGGCTAGGTAGATTTATGGTTCTTTGGCACTGCATTTCCCTTTAGTATGCTATGTCACTGTATTAAGTAATTGCCGCGAACACCTTTTGAGTTATGCTCCCAATGGACGGACGTACATACTCATGAGGTGGACTTTGTGGGGTTATCCCTTGATCTCTCTTTGTCGGCTTCTGTATACTCCTCGAAGTTTCTGAGGAGTCAAAAACATATCAAAGATATCAAATTCCAGCATAGCCCTGAATACTTTTGGTATAGGCTTGGACCATGGGACTATTTGAATGGAATTAATTTCAGTCTGGTTTGTGGAAATTTAAACATAAACGAGGAACAGTCGTGATATATTTTATGTGTGAAAAAGAAACTACAATTTTAACATGGGAAGTGAATTACTGTTTTATGTCGTGTAAAAGATCACATTGAAGGTCAATGTCACACGTAGGACTCAACATCTGATAGGGCTATATTCAATTGTTTTGTGAAGCTTTCATGTATACATTTATGTGAACCTGAAACTAGCAAGCTTTCAAGGTTATGCACAAGTTAAGTGTGTTAGAGAAAGGAAGCTAGTGGTTTACATTTTATGAAATATGTACACGAAGATCATTTGAAAGTCATTAAACAAACAAAAATAATACCTTTTTGCTGCTTAAATGAGCGCATTTTGTAGGTCTATAATCTCAACTTTTTTCCGTGTACACCTGACTGTAGTTTATCTAAAAGCGCTTTATGGTAAGTCTATCTTCAAGGGAGGTATACCCAGCACGTCAGTATCCATTGCTTTGTGATTGGAACTTTTGCTTATGTTTATGATTTCGCAATATTTTGTCAAACCTTTTTCTTGTTTACTTCAGCTGATTTCAGTTTATGATAACTTAGTTGTCTGTCTACAGCTGGGATGTACCCAGCATACTTCATAGGTAAGGCGCATATCTAGCATGTGTGATACAATTTGTACCCTCATTGTTTCAAAATATTTGTCTCTTGTCCTTTTAATATTCACACATTTAGTGTTATTGTAACTTGTTAGTCTGTCTGTCTCAATATGCGGGATATACCCAGCAGGCTTTGGAGTGAAGTCAAAGTCTAGTAGTCAGTAGTCAATGCCTTGAAAGGAAGTAGTTGCCGTTATAGAAGTAAAAGTGTTACACAATTAGGTTAGAAGGTGTCGTACATGTAGCAGTCTTAATGCCAGTAAAAGTTTCATGTGCACAACTGTTTAGACAAATCATTTTTGATAAAAAATATCTTCTCATAAGGTAGTAGGTTCATTTTAAAGGTCCAATACTAACGAAAGTGAGAATTCAAATTTACTTTAAAAAGTACAGAAATAAGTTATTTTTAATAAAAAATGAAAGTTGGTATGTAGAGATTCTAAACAAATCACAGTACATGTACAATTATTTTTCTATGCATTATGAAGAAAGTTAAAAAGATCTGGATGGTCATTTTGTCGATTCACTGAGATTTCAACATAATTCACATACTTTTTTTCGTGTTCCGAACACTTTCTGTAAATTTTAACCTGGCAATCTTCATTATTTAGTGTCTTGCATAAGGTAATGTGCATGCCATTGTAATAACTGTCACTTCATTTTCGCTTAGTAGTGGACCTTTAAAGGACTTGAATGCCACTCAGTAATAACAAAATCATCTCAAGAGGTATTAGGTTCACCATAAGGAATGTGCAGGTCACTATTTTTTAACAGAATATTCTCATAGGGTATTAGGTTCTGTTCAGGTCACTAATACTTGCCAGACACTTCTCATAGGGTATAGGTCCTTTTTAGGGACTGTTCATGTCACTCATTTTAACAGAAACTTCTCATATGCTAGTAGGTTTTTGAAGGCGAATCATTTTTTACAAAAAAAAAATTCTAATTGGGTATTAAGTTCATTTCTAACGCAGTACCGATGTAACGTCGTTTCTGATTGGTGACGTCGTTTAAATTTGCGACTATTAAATAACGTATATATAGTCGCAAAATTCAAACGGCGTTTTAATGATCTCATTTAGACACACTGTGCGTTAGAAAAGGGATAACTGTTTTGTGATTTTGATATTTGCGACCGTATATACGGTTTTAATGATCGCAAACAGTTTTAAGCCGTCGCCGTTAAAAATATTTGCGACCATTAAAAACCGTATATACAGTAGCAAATATCAAAATTACAAAACAGTTATTCCTATATTTGAGGACCGTACAGGTCATTAATTTGTCAGAAACTTCTCATAGGGTATTAGGTTCTTGTTAAGGATTGTTCAGGCGACTCATTTTTGACAGAACAATTCTCATAGGCTATTAGGTTATTTTAAGGATTGTTCAGGCGACTCATTTTTGACAAAAAAAACAACAACTTCTCATAGGCTAGAAGGTTATTTTTAAGGATTGTTCAGGCGACTTATTTTTAAAAAAAGCAAAAAAAAAAAACAACTAATCATGGGCTAGTAGGTTCTTTTTAAGGATTTTTCATTTGTGACGAAATATTTTCACCAGCAAGTATGTATATTTGAAGGACGGTTCAGGCCAATATTTCTTCTAAGTTACAAGGTTCATATCATGGCAAGTTATTTTTTACAAAAAAATGTTTTTTATAGAAGATATCTCTTTTTAACGACTATTAAGGCCAATCATTTTATACTATGTAACCATGTACTTGTTGTAACTTATCTTTGAAAAGTACTCATTTTCATCATTTATAAGCAACGAAACTTGAATTTGTTAAGATTCCATTCATGCATTTTTGTACAAAGGCAAAAACACGAGATCGAGTTTTCCGAACGTATGTTTCTTTTATTTCTATTTTCAGGTAAAATAAAACAGGCGTATTCCAGTATTTACTTAATATTTCTGAATGTGCTCTGTGAGGTTATCCTGTCAGTGAATTGGGCTTGTTCACTCAGCCAGGGGTTTGACATCAATGCAGACACATGAGATATGCACGCCACTGTTGTTCAAAGTAATGTGTAGTTAACTTTAGTAATATGTTCATCTCATCCCGTCATATTTGGTTGGAGACTTTGTATTGCATCGCATTTGTCCATTTCTACAACTACACAATTTAGAAATTGTACTGCCTTTTGTGTACATGAGCCGTAATTGGCATGAGGTTACTAATCGTTCAAAACTTTTCGTCTATATCTTTGATTAGCAACTTGAAATTGTTTTGTGAAGTTTTCATACAAATCTGATAAAATCTGAAACGTGCTAGTTTCAGATTTTGACACAAGTTGAGTGCCTTAGAGAAAGGTAGCTAGTGGTTAGCACCATATAAGTGTGTGCACAAAGATTTGTTGATTTTAGGCCAGTCGTTGTACAAATGTTTTTGTCTTTTGATCTTTTTTGCTAAAATATAGACATATTTATATTTGTTAGTTTGTAATCTCAACCCTTGCTTGTGTTTTTTTTCTGTCTTCCCTTGAATACTCGCTCTGAATGTGTTTTATGGTAAGACTGTCTTCAAGCTAGTTCTACAAAGCAGATTTCCTAGGTTAGGCACAAATTAAGAATCTTGGTAGCTTCTCTTAAACTGTAATATACCCAGCAGCCATTCCAGTATAGTCTTAGTCCAGTATCCAGTGCTTTAGAGAGAGGAAGCAAGTGGATGAGATTATATATAATAGTCATATGACAAGATAATAAGAAGCTTCCGAAACAAAACATTAATGCCATTTGAATATTCCTGTAAGGATATTTTAAAAAAAGATTCTCATATTAAGGCAGTTATCTGTGTCTTGCCTTAGGACACTACCACTACTTTGGCACTGGTGGGGATCGAACCCAGTACCATCCGACCCTAAGGCGAACGCGCTGCCACTGCATCAATGCGGCTCTGGTAGACTCTATTGTTGAAGTGTCTTAGAAAAACGAAACTTTAGTGTCATTATATGAGTGATTTCTGTCTGCTTTTTTATTTTTGCTTGGAATAGTATACAGAAATGTATTCAAAGAAAAAACATTTTTAATAGATATACAAAATGACACTAGCTAATAAAGTGCAGTGCAATTTTTGAGATAGTCAACTCCTCTTGCTTTCGACGGAATATGTGCAAAGAGCTTTATATAAAGCTAACAAATGATGGTCTATTCCAACTTATACAAACAAACACATTTGATGACAATATTGAGAAAGCGAAATAGTGTTTAAATCCTTTGATTGCAGTCAATTGACATACTTACTCACTTATGATAGATACCACTACAGCGTTATTTTTGCCTTATAAAACACATACAATGTACATACTAATTCTAGGAGTTAAGATCTGCTCCTACTTCTATAGTCGCCTCGTTTTGTAATAATTGCCATGATGTGACAGTAAATGCCATAATCCATGGAATGATCAATTAGGTGTGACAAGCATTTTGATTTGATTGATGACAATGGTGATTGCTTATACTGTGAGCTAGAAATATATTTTTGGAGCAGGGTATGCCATAATGCATACATTCACAATACATATGGGTATGCCATTTTCATCTGACTATAATCAAGCAAAAGACACGTACAATAAATAGGTGGAATATTTTCTCCTGTTTGAAAGACTATAATAAATTTTGATGAAGCTTTACACTTATTTCCTGTTAATACTTTTAACTGTGTCATACATTATAAGATTTAAAAAAATATACTTATTGACACAAATGTTCAACACATGGAGATAAAGTGTCGCATGCAAGCGTTAAGTCAACACATTCATGCCAACAACTCCTTGATGACCAAGGTCATCGACTAAGATATTTCCAGGAAGCGGACTCGAGAGTGACCCGATAAGCTAAAAGCTTTCTTCACAATCGAGCTAAAATAAATTAGTATAAACTAAACTAACAAACACCACTATGGGGATATTCGTCACCTACGAACGGCAACCGTTGTTCCTTCATGAATCAGATTTACTGTGATTATTGTTCATCTGAACATATTGGCTAATACGTAAAATTTTGTTGTGGAATTTCATAGATATTTTAATATTAACAGTGCCTTTGAAATTTAAAAATATAGTATATTTATAGTTAAAAAACCAAGTTACTCTTGTCCTAACATAGAATGAACATACACATAGCACAAAGTTACTCATAGCAGGGGTGTCAGCATTGGATGTGTATATGCACAAAACATACATTTCACTTATGCATATTACACAATGAAAGTGGTTCAATCAGTGAGTCTGTCCTGCATGAGTCGATGAAATGTGCGGCATATCTCATGTTCCAAAAAGGACTTGGGAGTATGATGGGTCCAAAAATGACTAACAAAAAGTCACTGGATTTGTGTATAATCCGGGAGCAGTTAGGACAACTTGAATACTTTAAAATATCTTCATATATTTATTAAATAAATAGTTTATCTATATGAAATTAAAATTTAAAAAAAATCAAACAAACTAAACAGATATAGGACTACAGCTATCTCTTGTAAGTGATGAATGCCCCATAATTGGTGTCTGTGACCTTGATCTTTAACGTGTGTATCCGGTTCTTGCGTACAACATTTTATCTCCATGTGCTGAACATTTGTGCAAATTTATTTTAAAATCGTTCACTGTATAACATAGTTATGTATGAACAGGAAAAAAAGTGTATAGTTTCATCAAACTTTATTATATTTTTTTTTCAAACAGGAGCAAATATTTGCCTATTTGATGTCTGTGTGTTTTACTTGAATATATTCAGAAGTAAATGACAAATCCATATGTATTGTGAATGTATAAATTATGACACACCCTGGTCCAAAAGCACTTTTATCTGCTCATAGTATAAGCAATCACCATTGTCATCAACCATCAATCAAAATAAAAAATATTTATCATACCTAAGTGGTCATTGCAGGAGTTGGGCATTAACTCTCACGTAATGGCTATTATGATCTTGTCATTTACCTTTACTATTAGTCTTTCGGAGGTCCGATGTATCTGTGCTGTACACCGGGCATGATGCAATATGTAGTGGCTTCTAAAATAATTAAGTATTTAGCTATTGAGCCTTCTCAATCGTCATCAAATGTGTTTGCTTTTATTTGTGATTCGATCCCCACCAGTGTCCAATTAGTGGCAGTGTCTTTAGCCAAGACACGTACATGTAATTCCACATTGCACACGCCCCCCCCCCCCCCACCCCCCTCTCTCTCTCTCTCTTCGAGGCTGATTCCATCTGGAGGGATTGATATATGTTGTAAGAATAAGAGTGAATAAATAAGTAAAAGTTAATTAATGATGAAAGACCGAACTGTTACCCACTAATAAAAATATAGAAATGAAATTATCACTTAAAAAGTGTCTGCATTCAAAATCACTCTGCCATAAACCAAAGAATCACTGCACCTCACCTTGATGTTCTCTCTCACTGCATGCAATTTGAATAAATTCCATCCAGTTCTTTTGGAGCTCTAATTAAATGAAGGGAGACAATTCACAAGGCACTGTACTTCCTTTTAATGTCCTCACACACCTTATGCAATTCGAACGAATTTCCTTCAGTACGTTTAGAGTTATGCCCCTGACAAGTAAATGCAACAAAGTGAGATAGTCAGTAAATAAGTCAAGTAGAGTTATGGTTCGTGGACACTTCACTTCCTCAACGTATTTAAGAGGTTTCAAGAAATTTCCTTTAATAATTTTGTAGTTGCGTCCCGCACATGAAAATTCAATTAAGGGAGGTAAAAACAGCAATGTAAGGTTATGGTTCTTGGGCACTGCACTTCACCCCGAGTGTCCTTTCTCATTGTATGCGATTCGAACGAATTTCGTTTAGTACTTTCAGAGTCACGCTCCGGAAAAGAAAATGTAATAAAGTGGTGTAATTAAAAATGAGGCTAGGAAGAGTTATGGTTCTTTGGCATTGTATTTCCCCTTCATTGTGCTCTGTCACTGTATGAAGTAATTCCTTTGAATACTTTTGAATTATGCTCCCAACAAAGAAATGGTGACGGACGGACGGACATACTCGCGAGGTGAACTTTGTGAACTTGTAACGGAGACATAAACATCAAACGTATCAGATTCCAGTATAGCCCTGCACATCTTTTTATTTAGGTTTGGACCACGGAACTATCTGAATGGAATAAATTTCAGTCTAGTCAAAAATATTAAAGTTGTTGTATTGAAATTTCCCAAGCTTTTCTAGGAATCGCGTGCTTGCCAGATCCAAAGAAACCAGAGATCGACTTAAGACAGCAGTCTGAAACTCAGACTCCCACAAAGAAGGAAGCTTAACCCAGTCAGGCAACTAGTCAAAAACTCGACAGGTCGGTCGAAACACAGTATCCAAATCCTTAGAATTAAAGTATAAAAACATGTAGAAAGTCACCCAACAATTGTGCAGTAACCTTTTTAGTTTCCACTGAAATTTTATATGCTCAACATTTTGAGCACATTTATGTTTTATCTACGAGGCCTAACCTGTATAGCAGAATAAAGATAAGTCATTTAGAGCACTTTATCGTGTATAATATTAAACAATCGCCCACCTGCGACATGCAGGGGAAGTAACCGCTGAATATTATCTAGTCCGTAATTTCAAGATGGTTAACTCATCTGGGACTAACGCCGTTTACTTACAAGTATTTGGATATGCTTATTTCCCTTTCTATGTAAGTCTTACTAAATTAAAGTACATGGATCTTTTTGAATTTACTAATATCATACAATAAATATACTGATAATATAATGATAGAACCATGTTCTATTCACTCTAAAACAATGTTGACATATTCTTTTTGTTTGTATTCAAGCCGCATTTTCGCGAAAAAGTTGCCAGGAAGTCTTTTTTCTTTTTATTTTTTGCAACATCATTGAAAAAAAATACTGCTCTATATTTCTAACATGTACAGCGATTTAAAACGTAAAGCTATGAATGTTTTTGGTACAAATAAAGGTCATTTCCGTCAGTAAGACGCCTTCCGCCGACTTGTCATTGTGGTCCTGGGACTTTAAACGCATCAAAAAGCAAGATTTATCAGTGTCAGGATTATAGTGGGCATGACTTACTGTTTAAATGGCTCTACTTTAACTCCATTAATGTCGCACCAAGATCAAACAAAAAAAAAACACCCTCATCAGGGATGTTGCGGTCACCACACAACATTTCAATCAATAATCTTAACAGAAATGTCTTAACTCTTTTAGTATATCTAATAAAAACCCTAACCACATCTGATATTGCTTCGATGAAAGAGTTCTCTCAAGGGTACGGTGCAAATGTTTGAAAAGAACACCAGTCGATCGCAACGGACTTTATAAGACTACGGTGTTCACTCTCAATTATAACAATCTCACTCCGTTAATAGCAAAAAGAATTATTTTGTTATGCAGATGCATATTCGCCTCCTTGTGTACTCTACCATAAATTTGGTAGAAATCTTTGTAAACAGTTTTATGAACTATTTATGGGAGGGGAGCGGGTTCAGATTTTATAACCATCGTTTCTTGGAACGATCAGCGTCCGGTCTTTAGTAAGAAGTTGCCAGTTTCCTCACAGCCATGTTATTATATAGCGGGATTCAAACCCACAGCCCTAAGGTTTTGAAGTCGGCGATCTTTTATCCTCGGCTACAGAGACGGACACATACTTCATTGACTAATTAATTACCATTCAAATGAAAAACAAAGATGCGGTATCTGTGGGTCGAGTATTTATACTGAGCCAATGAAATCTACATCCTGTTGAAAACTTGAAATTTGCTGATTGGACTTGTATTTTCCACAATAGTATTTCCTGTCCGCAGTAACTAATTGATAATTGTCGTGCATCACTAAACTGTATACCAATATCTCGAAGTTTTTCGGTGGGATTTTCAAGCACATGGTTAAAAACATGCGACAGCGTCGTTGATTACGCCGATGATCCGGTTTCTGTAATTGATTAGAATAAGTATGCACCAGTAGTTCAGTACATAGATATGTGATCAAGACAGGTGAATGTACAAGGATCTGGGAAAGATCCCCAGGGGAAGACGCCAGAGTTCAGCAACTTCGCCATATGATGCGTCTAGAATATAAATGTGTCGGCATTGTTGATTAAAACGCATATGTTGTAGAAAATAGAATGCCAGCCTGAAAAAGTTACAAAGTTTATAGACTTGGTGGAAATAGGCTCAAATAACCGTTCTTTCAAAACCCAGATCCTTTAAAAAATGTATTTCTATCCTGGACAGCTAGAGCAAAAGGACGGTAGGAGTGTAGGGTATGTGTGTCACTGAGACTATATTCATTTAACTAGTCCCAAAGAGTGAAAATGATGCACTTTCAGTATGTACAATTTATTAGAATAAGTTATGGTACTTGTTATTTCATATCTTTTTACGTATCAATACAAATTATTTACAATTCACAATGTTTAGGAAGTCTTAAATAAAGAAAATAGTGAAACAAGATAATAAATAATATGTAGAACAAGGAAGTTCATATTGAATGTAAACATGTATATTATGACACTGCAAATTCATGCAATGATGTATCTAACGAAACTGCAAATGTTGGTATTGACACGTGTACATTAAAACAGTAGAATAATGTAATTTGAGTTAATTAAGTGGATCTACAAATTTAACAAAAAGAACAAAAAAATCCCCGTATGATGTATAAGAAGAATATGTAAAATATGTGTTAGTGTAAATATATGAAACTCCACACTCATGTAACATGCGTTTGTAAAAGGTAATCGGGTACAAAGAATCAATTTATAAAAGGTTATCGTACCGTTCTCATTACAACATATTCACAAACTGTTTTACAATTTTTGGAAAACAAAACCAGCAATACATATATATATATATAGGGTCTGCCTACAGTCTATAGCAGTACATATACGGTAGTGTCTATAAGGGTGCATTTTATTAAATGTGCATGTAGAAACATAATAAAGTTTCGTCTGCTGATTTATGTTTTAGCAAACAAAATAACATAATTTATCACTGTGACTCAACATAGGAAAAACCTGAGTAAAGATGTAAAGATGAAAATCGAAACTTAAATAATCTAGATTTACAACCAATAGAATTAAAAAATTAAAATTCAGATATGCATCACGACATTTCATTAACTTCAATAAAATAAGATAAAATAAAGACAAGCTTTTTTAATTGCACTTAATGAAGCCAGCGCTTTTGTTTGTAGTTGAAGTGATTCTTAAATAGTTCATACAATCATATTAATCACATAGATGTGAAACATTATGACGTCATCAATCCTTTAAATCTCTAAGATGGCATCCGTTTTTCTCTCAGAAATTTCCGATTAATCCGCCTACTTTCTAGATAACAGCAGTTTTCAGGTCTTGCACTTTCGTTAGAATTCTTGACAAATATTTGTATTTTTCTGTGACCGAGTAAAGGTGTGGCATCATGTGGATTTCTGGGATACAAAACTTCTATTTACTTACATATGTGGTTTTCTCAGGAAAAAAAGAGATCATTTCTAAATTACACCATTCATGTTTCAATAGTTAGTACGTAAACCTTTAAAAGAAAAGGTTAAAATTCTTGATAAAAAGGGTTTTTGTTTGTAGACATATTATTTGAAAAGTCAGAATAAAATTTTATCATTTCTCGAGTTCCTGCTGTAATCTTGAAATAGCCCATATTCTAAAGTTGTTCGCTCCCTTCTCCCCCACTCCCACCCCACACACTGTTTTTTAAATACTAACATCATTTCAATCTCAGTGTTAAAAACAAAACATAAAAATATCAAAATACAATTTTTTGTAAGATCATAGAATTCATTACATCATCAGCTCTTCGAAATGAATCGTTATTCCAGAAGCTGGTATTACAAGATTAATATTAAGCTACCCGTAATAGTTAATGTACTCAATGTGCAAACAATTTCGAAAATTCCTACTAATTAATTTCATTTGAGCTAGCACATGCTCGGAGTTTCCCAACATTTGATCCATACTTTGCAGTATATCTGGATCTAATTATCTCGCAGATTACAACTATTGCATTATTAAATCAACTATCCCTCTGTGGTTTTGCTTTATGGCACCTGTTTAATCAGACACATTCCCAGACGTCAATAATACTGTACTCAAGCATTCTGATGACGTCAATGATTAAACATATGATGACCTCAGTGGTCTCTTTCTTCTGGAGGTCTGTAGGGCACACCTAACTTTGCCAGCACGGATTCTTCTGTTGGTGTTGGTACCGGGGTACCTTCAAATATCTTCTCGGCTCCCTGAAATACCACGATTACTAAATTACTAACTTCCCACTGTGCGAAACCCGGTATTTATGTAAATACAACAAACTTCTGCGACGGTATAACTGCAAACTGACTTAGACGCTTATTCAAAACAATAGAAAATTTCCACAGTCTCCAAATGATAATTTGTTCCTAAACTTTAATCGTATTTTATTAACAACTAAATATTTCCGAATTCTTTATTTTTATACATGTATTATGAATACAAGGGCATAGAATGGGCACAGAATACTAAGTATGTAAGTGATCGTATGGTGCCGCCATGGCAGCCTTGGTTAGGAATCTAGGGGAAGCAAAGTGTTCTCTTTCTTTCTGGAAATCTGAACAAACATTTTGAACTATTACTTACGTAGCCACTCGCCAAAATGAATTATGAATGAAATGAAAGTTAAAAAGATAGATCTAGCTGTCGAAAGTTTATAAGCAGAGGAACCATGTAATGACGGATTTTGTGTCAGAAATAAAAAGTAATGCTATCTAAAAATTAAAAATGTAAGTGTTTTATATAGCAAGGACATAGCAAGCATGCCCGCCCGATCCGCCCCACCCCTAGCGACAAGATCGGTCGGATATAAAGCTGTTTAATTAAGATACAAACAATTATTCGACTGCTTATAAACAGTGTTTAGTTATATCGTAAAACAATCGTAATTCAAGTTTGAGTGTAAAAAGGCAACCACGAAATAACACAGGAACGTGCTTTGCATGAATTTATGAAGTGTGACCACACACAGCAACACATCACTGTCAAATTGCTGTTTACTGGTGAAGTTATTTTTTAGGCACGTGCGTACAGCAGCCGACTCGAAATTTTGGTTAAATGACACTATAAAACGGAAGTAAACAAACTAGAAATATTACTAAATTGATGCATAGGGAGCAAGAATAATTAAATATGTAGCTGATGTCCGTAAACATGTTTTCTCGTCAACATCTAAAAGTTCATCCCATTAAACCTGTATTAATTGCTGGTATAATGAAGCTTTTTTTCTTATATAAAAGTACATTAGCAGTTTAGTACAAAAGGAAAAATTAACATATACTAAAATATGAAATGACCACATTGCAAAGTTTTCTAGAAGTATTATTATTTTACTACAAGAGACAGAAAGAGCTATTAAGACCTTTTGTTAACCATTATAAGGAAACTCTTCCGTTTTACTTGTTTGGAGCGTGAAAAACAAAACAGTAAATTGCCACAACACGACAGTTACACCCCGGAAAAGCAGAATTTAAAAGTACTTGTTCGGTTTGGTACTGATAGTTCAACTACAAACAATGAGGCTTTCCAATAAGTTAAAAGTTCAATTCCGGCTGCAGTATGTGAACTTACTTTTCGAACAACGCCAACATTCAATGAATGTTCCGACAGCGACATTCCCGATTTCTTTGCCAGATGACGTAGTGATCTGTTGAAGTGAGCAGACCCCGTAAAATATACCAGTGCGCATGCGTACTCATCATACGGGACAACGATGATGTCCAGGCGCCGGTGCTGTGAAAAAAAGACAGTACAATAATACAGAGAATAAAGCAACGGAATAATACAACAAACAGTACAATGTATCAATTTTAATCAGTGATAAGCTCGTTGGGTCTTATTTATACACCGACAAAGCGGATGGCAGCATAACATTGGTGCGGTTGGTACGTTGTCTCATACTCTTGAAAGGGTTTACTTCAAACAGATGAACTACCTAGATGTGAAGATGGTCGCCAAGGAAATCCAGTTTTATGAATGATGACTCTTTGTTACTTTTCGTATAGGGAAGAGTAAACAGGTCTTGCTTAATTTGTGTCGCACGTGATGTTCTGAAATCTTATGGTATAGTAACATTATTTGCCTGGAGTTTTTGTTTGTGGCAGCCGACATTTTCGAAGAGCTCCAAAAGCAATTGATTTAGTCATGAAACATCGCAGTAATGTTGATAAGGAAGTCACGTTGTTCACCCTGGCTTTTGTTTATGGCTGTATACCCAGTAAAGATGCAGTTATGAACCAACATGGGGGCATCCTTTCTAGTTTTAATTTAACATTGATTCAATCACTGACTGAGTCTCGGCTTCCCTCGTTCTATACTGACACCCCATAACACGGTACCTTTCTGCCTTCTCCTGGTAATTTACACACACCCAAATATTTCTTCTGGTGCCCTTCATCTTCTGCTGTGACCAGATCGTCCGTCAGGAAGCCTGGAACAAGATATAAATTATCACGTGTTACGTTAACATTACTGCAATGATGCCAAGCAGGAACTTGACAGGGATGGGCCTTTTCACGTCTGTGTTCCATATACAGAGGCATTTGCTCAAATCGCCCACTTCGAAACTGAAAGTATTTTCCTAGAGTTTGACGAAAATCTATTAACTTCTAATTTTCAATATGATCTTTTGCCTTCACAACGGGGGAGCCGGGCTATAGTTTTCCCTCGTCAAGCTGACCGGGAAGTGACGCAATAAAAACTTGAAGTCGAACTAAAAAACAAAACATGAGACATCTTAAACCACATCCTATGATGCACATAATGCATTTGATATCTATTATCTTCCATACCTTCCCATTCTGAGCACGCGTCTTTATCAGCTGTGTTTCAAAAACAGATGTTACGTATCTATTTGAACATACAGGAATTCACTAAAATATGTCCAAATCAATACTGCAGTGACGTGTTTTGGCTCCAAATGTTTTACCCTCTGCGTATTTTATACAATCAATTGCTCGGACATGTTATTTATTTCAGTCGTTCTTGATTTTGTTCCGTAACATTAGAACCTGTTTTAAAGATCACCTCCGAATACTTACATACAAGAGACAACCAGGGAGAAAACAGTGCTTTATCTTATCAACAGAAGAAATAGAATGTACATGTACAGGCTTCCTGGAATGATCTTTAACAATTCCTGACATTCGGTCAGGCAAGCAATAACAAAACAAACTATTGTGTAAATGGCCATAAAGTGCCTACAGCAGAAAAATATTGCCTGACCGGCTAAAATTTTGTCTGACATATTAGGCAGACGGGCACTTTTCTGGAAGACTGCAAGGCCCTGATGGCCCTGGATCGCTCACCCGAGAATCTTTGCTCAAATTAATCACCAACTTTCTGTCGCACACATTATTTCTATATAAGACTAGGATTGATGCAGAAAATGAAGGTACTACATTGCAAACATAGTTTTAAATACATATACATGTAGTTGGTTTTATAGTTCATACGAATTTTTTTCAGTTCGATTACGAACAAAGCTCCGTAGCTTATTGAATCGCTCTCGAACACTCATTCGACATGTCAACACGCTCGCGAGAGAGGAGCAGCGAGTTTTTCATCGCTGCTACCCATTTCAGCTGGGTGGACTGACGTGTGGAAGCAGCGTCTGTGCCAAAGGAAACACCTCGTGCTCGGGCTTGGATTCGAACCCGGGACCTCTCCTTCCTGCGGCGAACGCCTTAACCACTGAGCCATCGCGGCAAACTCGTTTGTAGTTGGTTTTGTCACAGCGTGGCCCAACTTTTGATCTGATTGGACCCTTAATCAAACTTGGCTGTGCTACTTGTGCTAGAGTGAAAACATAGATCTATATGGTAGGCTTTCACACGGCTCATTTCCGGTAAGTGTACCCAGAAACGAACTTGGTCGAGATCTAACTGTCAAACACACTCAATCTACCGTAGATTTAATTAGGATTAATGCAAAAATGAAGGAGCTACAGTTAGATAATAGGATTTCCCACAGCATGGCCCAATGTTTGGTCTGATTAGGCTCACAATTAAGCTTGGAAAAGATCACACTGTCCTAATACACATTTTGTCAAAATATGATAAGGAGTAAAGCAAACATGAAAGCTCTACAATAAAAGTGAAAACACACTTCTATATGGTACGCTTTCCTACAGCGTGGCTCGAATTTTAACAATTTCAAGAAACGGCTCGGCTCGATACTGAGGGCCGATTTTCGCCTGTTTTCAAATTTCTTTAAAACTTAAATGTCGAAAATCTGCATCTTTTTCCGAATTATAACTTGGGATCTTTTTGACAAACAGTATCAGTTACGTACCACGGCCTTTAGAGCAGAGGCACTGCAAATCATTTTCGACATCGAAGCACACAATTACGTCGACGTTATTTTTCCGCCGCTATTGAACTGGTCGTCATAATACTACTTTTTTAATAGAAATAATTTTGTATATTTTTAAATGACATATTAACACACTTAGAAATAATTTTGTACATTTTTAAATTACATATTAACACACTTTTATAGTGTTTCAAACAGACGATAATGTACGCAAACGTAATGCAGTCCGCACGCCATATCCACGTGAGTACCGCGTCTATGATTATAGAACCAAATTTAGATCATTAAAATGCAAAAAGTCGGTACCAAAATACTCATACACGACGTGTATCTTATAGTCGGATGGAACCATACACTTCTGTATTCGTGCATCAATAAATTTCAAAGACTGCCGAATTTGAGTCGACTTTAAATATTGAATTGAGTTGCCTTGATCAAACCTTGTCTGACCGTTTACTGTCTTCGTTATCTTTTTTTTAATTAACCCCCCCCCCCCCCCCCCCAAAAAAAAAAATCATCAAGTCGAATTGAATTCAACCTGGCAACAGTTATTCATCTAACAAAGAAACTCGGTGAATCAGGTAAGTATATGTGTGTATTTTTTGCCGTATTTGCCATGAATCAAAATTTAGCTTGTGCGACACTCAAAATAAACACGCGAATAAGCTTGATCAGTTATTTTTAAATAGGTGCAGACTATGAATTTTCAAAACAATGTTGGCCTGCGGAAACTGAATTGTTTTATACCTGGTAAGATGTCATACTTGGTAGCAGGGCTTGGACCGGCAGTCATCGAGGTATAAAAACTGCTTAAAGGATTTTCCATGTGAGAATCTTTTGACTAAAAGGAATTAATCTTCTTCTTAGTAAGAGCACACAAAATTCAAATTTGCGTGTCCGGATAAATTGTTGATACAAGCGCATGTATTTGCAAAAAGAAATATTTGCAACCTTGAAGACGAATGTGGTTGGATTTCTGTGAAATAAAATGCATAATTTTCTTGAAATTTGCTACATCACCGTCCCCAAAAAAGACCGTGTCATATACCTGCCATCCATCCATCACTTATGCATCATAACTCGTGGAATATCTTTAGTGTTTATCTATGCTAATTTGGTTTTAAAGTAATATTGAATTAATTATGTTTTGCATGTTTTGAGCTGTTCTTTTAACTACAGTAAAACTGAAAGCGAGTCATGCCCCCTGTCGATGAACCCTTGGCTCAAAAACAGCGAATTTGTTTACAATTTTGGGGAATGGTCCGGGTCCGGACAAATTAGGGGAAATCGCATTGTTTCCTCTAACTTGGAATTTAAGGTTACAACCAAGTACTGTTTAATAATAGAAAATGCTAAATGCCAAATATCTACGCTTTGTACATTGTGGTTATGAACAAGAAGATTTTCAAAGTTGTTATTCTATATGTCTATGTATAAATGAACAAACTTTCCTCACACGTGTATGACACACTTGGTAGCTGACCAGTTGACAATACTACATACAAAATTTTACCCAAGAGGAATAATTTGTGCATGCTTGGTGGAAGACAACTGGACAATGCTACATGCATATACCAAATATTTAAGCTCTCAGTATTGTGGTTTTGGAGAAGCGCAAAGAGTGACCACCTGTGCGGGGACAATTTTGGTCCCAGGGGCATGATTTGAACAAACTTGCTAGAGGACCACAAGACAATGCTACCTATATATACAAAATATCTAAGCTCTGAGCCTTCTGGTTTTGGAGTATTTTTTACAATTTCTCCTTTGTAAGTCTTTGCAAAAAAGTGACCACCCGGGCGGAGCCAAATTTTATCCAAGAGGCATAATTTAAACATAAATGGTATTGGACCACTAGACTTTGCTATATACCACAATATCTAAGCTCTGGACCTTTCAGTTATGGAAAAGAATTGGAAGGAAATTGGCAGGTGGTCATCTTTGTGACATTCGTGCTAAATTAATTTGAAATCATACCAATGGTTTCTGACAAGAAGATTTTTTTGAATGTATGTATGTATCTAAGAGTCTTATCGTTGGTACCGGATAATCCATGTGACCAACGCCCCCCGAAGAGTGTAGTTATTTTAGGTTTCGGGGATAGTGCAAGATACAGAACGCGTCTCGTTCCAGAGACAACCCTGGTTCTTTAACATGCCCGGTGTACAGCACCGACACATCGGACCTCGGATTGAGGTCTCATCCGAAAGACCATTCATTATGTAAGTGGAGGAGCGGGGAATCGAACTTGCGATCCCTGGATTACAAGTCCAGCGCGGTAACCACTAGACCTTTGATCCGCCCCTAAATGTTTTTGCAGTTCTCACTACATCTGGCCCCGCCCCCTGGCGGCCATGTTTCTCTAGGCTTAGAATAAGGAATCTGATAGAGGACCATGTAAGAATGATTGCTATGAAGTTGGAAAGAATTGGCCCAGCAATTTCAGAGGATAATCTGGGTGAAGGAAAATGTTGACGACTCAGTACTGACAACCCATGATGACGGATGACGGACGGAGTACAATCGCAACAGCTCACCACGAGCACTTCGTGCTCAGGTGAGCTTAAAAGGTCTACCAGCAAACTCATACCACTTTCTTCTTTCGGTCAGCGGTCTTTGTTTACAAGATTGACAGTAGAGACAGATCAACACCTTGTGTGTGTGGGTACACGCTATTAAACATCACAATGTTTTCGAACATCGAAATAGCATTGCTAAAAAGGTGTGTTGTCGACTTGTGGAGGACATTAGCGTTAATATGTTCACAGAATGCTGAAAAGGTGTGGCGATTATTCAAGAGAAATGGAAATCTTATCTAATTGACATCTATCTATTTTTCTTTGTTATTTTTTTCTTTGTTAAGAGCTGTACATAAAACTCTACACCATTCTTACGACTCCACAGCAGAATATAGTAAAATTCAGCGTGATTCCCCGCAGCTGTTACTCCCCCGCCCCCTTACAGTGTAGAATCCATCTACTAATCAGATCACTGTCAGGAATTCACAATCCCATATTTTGATAACAGTTTGAACTTTATGCCAATTTCGTAACACGTGAAAAAAATGTTAAAACTTATAGCGTACAAGCTGTGAGGTCGTTCAGAATATAGGATTGGTCGAGGTTCTTGATAATGTATAGAGACATGGCGTATCGAATTTGACTTGAACTGTGTTGAAGACAGGTTCTTTTTGCAGTTTTCAGATTTGAGAGCCATTGTGTTGTGAGTTTTACGTTCACTAGTATACAAGTGGTGTGAGCCTCGATAGCTCAGTGGTTAGAGCGTTTGCCTCCAGAAGGGGTTAGAATCCTAGCGGGAGCACAAGGAGTGTCCTTGGGCAAAGCACAAGGAGTGTCCTTGGGCTAAGACATCAATGCCACACGTGTCCCAGTCCGCCCGCCCAGCTGTAAATGGGTAGCAGCGATGAAAAACCCGCCGCCTCTGACAACTCGTTTAATAAACTAAGGGACCACCTTCGGGTGCCGTAATTAACTTTCTTGCACACAGAAGTGAGAAATGTATGGTAATCATTCGTCGAGGACAAACTTTAAGCCACATGACCGGGGACTTAGAAGGATGGACTCTTTGTAAACAAAACTGGTTTCTTTTGACTTTCAATCTTTTACCAATGAATCCGGTCTCTTTTAATCATTCGACTTCTGCACCCTCTGCTTCTAATGAATGAGCTTTCAAAACCCATGTCGCTGGCTGAGGTATCTACATGTTATTGTTAAAGACGTTCTACGGCCTATTCAAGTTTTCAGGACGATTTTGACGAATGTGTGCTGCAACTGAGTTTGAGGCTTTGCTAATGCATTGTCTCATATTGTAACACGCGTGTGTCACATATTTAAATCTACAAACACACGTACTCTCGCGAATATATCGATAATTAGTCGAGCACGAATACAAGTATTTATTAATCGGGAAACCAGTACAACGTAGTTATTCGTCGAATTTCATAATTTTATAAAAGCAACTTCCTGATGCTGGTTGTGAGTAATGCAACCACAGGTAAACGTAATAAGTAGGAATGTTGTGCAACCCAACTTCCTTGAACATCACCTGTTTCAAGCATCGCCACGTATGTATAATTACATATTCATATACTCATATATAATGTATTACTTAGGTTAGATCTTTTTAAGATAGCAGCAGTTTTAAGTCATAAAACTGCCTCGATCACGATAGTTTCCACAGCGTTAAAAGCTATATAATATTATAGCATTTCATACACAAACATTATCTTGTACAGTCAAACCTGTGTTACTGACCATCTCCGAATAAAGACCATTATGCAAATGAAAACCAGCCGGGATAAAGTCGTGCATTTTTCATTTATAGTGAAAACATCTGTGAATAAAGACCACCCGTCAACAAAGGTCTCATAGTTTCTTCCGGTCAGCGGCCTTTCTCTCTTCATTTAAAAACTATTAACAGTTAATTGCAGGTTTATTCCACAGACTTGTGTTTTATGAATATTTTCACAAAGTCTGTTGCCCTAAAATTCGTCGGAATCAAAGCGGACTAAGCCTGTGGAAACGTAATATATTCTGTCCTTAAAATAATAAAAAATATTATTGAAAAATCATCTCCAAACAATTTAAAATGTCCTGCTTTCATATGAAATATATACATAATTACATGGGTACCCGATTGTATACTATAATTATGTAATGTTGTGCACGACGTTGTGGGAACTCAATGGTCTAAAACTTCAGGAAAGTGGAAGTATAACCGTACATAAAGTTTTCAAATGTTGCATCATTTTTTTGGGTTCACTCCAGAAACGTGCTCTTTACCGATATGTAACCAGTACCGCTGTTTTTGGACTGAATTAAGGGCAAGTGTCCGTGGATCTCAGCCAATGACCTCCGCACTAACCTTGTTTTTGGCGTTCCATCAAATAAACTTGCCGGACGGAACTACATTGAAAAGAGGTAACTGCGATACAAGTCAGACGACAAAATCTCTGTTAAGACTTGGTCCACTTCTCTCAGTTTATTAACATGCGACTGTAATTGTGGCAGGTTGTTTATTCAGAATCACAATAAAGGAATACGTGTCCACAATTTATATATCATAAACATATTTTCAAATGAACGCAAAGACATTAAATATTGCGGTTGTTGACCTTAGCAGTAAAACAAAAGGCTGATTGCATGCAATGTTTTGACGTAATTAATTAACTCGGGTTTCACAAAAAGCCGATATAGGAATGTTTTGCACGAAAGGTTTTCAATGCACGCAAGCCCATCCCCGACCTTGAAATATATGAGATAAATTTCGTGTACTTTGCCACGCTGATTTGGGTTTTCGGTGAATTATTTAAACCAATGAGTAATGCAGTAACATAGGGAAACCCCGTCTTTTTCATCATTTTCATGCCCCTATACTGTCTGAAGACAAGCATGCGCCTCTCTTTGGTATCTTAACCCTTAAACTCTGCTAATGACATGAAAATAGTGCAGATCATGATCAGCCTGCACATCCGCGCTGTCTGATTACGATCTCCATTGTTCACCATTCAGTCTGTTCACCATTCAGTCAATCCTTTTAAATCATGGTACTTTCCAAATTGAAATATTGACTAAATAACGGTAAATGCTGAGAATTTTGAAATCTTAATTTGTTTATGATGTCATTCTTGTCTCTTCATTACAACTTTTCGCTCAAGAAAATGTTGAAGAAAGGAATACACATATATATGATATTTCATTCTTTTATTTATATTTAATAAATTAAACAGAATAAATAGTATTATTGCACAACATTTAAATTGCTTACTTAGAAATACATAATACATGTTTTGAACAGATTTCAAAGACCGGATTGAGCAAAATATCACTTTGAGTAAATATTGTCACTTCTCACAGATATTCAATATTAGTACATATATAAGAAAAACTTTCGTCATGGAAGACATAAAAACGAATAGAAAACATGTATATGTAACAACCCCTATTTTTAAAGACCCTAAAATTATGAACAACCGTGATAACTATAATAAATTGAACCCACGCGAATAAATCTGTAAGCTCCTGTTTCACAGTAATAAAATTTTACTTCTACGAAAACTAAAGAAAAGGAAACCGCTGAGTTTGCGTACGTACAATGACATAGGATTGGTGCGTAGTTGTTCTTGCGTAAAAAACGAACTAATTCATGCAGTTGATTTAAACAGAAAAATGTACTTACGTAAACTGATTAGAGGTTTAAACCCTGGGGGACGTTACTTATATGTTTCGATTTAAATTATGACTGATAATGAAAATAAAAAGTCGTTTAAACTCGTGGATTTATGAGATAATTGTATGACCGATTTATGGCCAATTTCTTTTCTGTGGCTTGAAACCTGGTTTGAAACCTAGATTGAACAAGCCTAGTTTCAATCCAGGATTGAATCAAAGCTAATGCGGATTTCTTTTCTCTGTCTTGGTCAAACCTCTGTCCGTTTCTTTTGTACTGATTTCAATCCTAGTTTGGGGAAAATTGCACGGGTATTACGTGAAGCATGCTATTAACGGCACTGTGATAGTCGTTCATTTAAAAACTGCAGTGACTGACGGAATATATGTTAATTAATAAAGTCTATGAAATTATCAAAAACTAGGCAAATAAAAACACGATGCGCTAAATGTCTCATAATAAATAATGAATGAATTTATAGAGTACGATAAAATTATAACGTGCGTTGAGTGAGTGAGCGGACGGACGAAAACGGAAAGAACGAGCGAATAAGGAAGGTATAATGATGCAGGCAGGCAGGAAAATGAGAGGTGGTGGAGAAAAGATAGGGGAAAGGTACATAAAAGTTATTTTCCCGTAACTCAGGGATTTGTTTCCTATTAATGTAACATTGTTACGAACAATAAACACACATAAATATTATATTTGTTTCCATAATTTTTAATTTATTCAGGACTACACAGACAAAGGTATCACTTATCTTTTTATCTTTCCAAACCAACTCACTAATTACATAAAAATGCATAAGTGTAAATGATATATAAAGATTGGCGGACGACGGATGGCTGAATAACTGGCCTTCTTTTTTGATCAATTGTAAGCGTAACAGAAAGGGGTGCGTAAATGCGTGACTTAGGAAAAATACACAACTTATTTTAAATTTTATCTTTTCATCATCATAATGAAATATTAAACACCACCAAATTAGTATAAAGATGCCGCTTCACGAGAAAACCAGACTCGATAAAAAGTGTTCAAAATCAATGCTATTTCATACGCAACTTTATGTAAATCTTTTTCCTAAATTTTTAGAACACTACCTGTTAAAGAAAGTAGCCGTTCAATATATTTGTTAACATTAAAAACCGTAAAGACAGTCGCAAATATCAAAATTACAAATGAGTTGACAATTTATTTAATAGTCGCAAAGTTACATGACGTGACGTCTCTATAGTAGTGGCGTTGTTACTTCAATTTTGAAACATTCGTGAGTTAAATATTTACACATTTGGCAACAGGCAACTGTTATATTGGTCAGAAGAGTCTTGCAAAGAACTCAACATCACTGTTGATATGCTTTCATGGAAACATTCGATATTTCTTACAGTTTTCAGAAATAATAAGCAGCAAACATGACAGTTCTGACATTTGTGTACTGTACAACTACAGAGAAAAGTAACTATTCAAAATAAATGTTATCTCACCTTTTTTCGTAAGAATAGGAAGTTGCGAAACAGAGAGCTGGATACAGAGCGCAGGGTGTGGGGGATGGGGGCAGGGGCGGTGCGGGTGTAGGTGAGGAGTATGAGTGTGGGTTGTGAAAGATAAGGGACAAATAATTTGATCCTGAAGACAACTTGATAACAAGAAATTATTATAGAGTCATTAAAGTTGATAACAAGAAATTATCATAGAGTCATTTAATTTTTTAAGTTGAACGTGCTGGCATTACAGCTCTTGTTTCTGCATACAATACCGACATATGCAATGTGTAACTGATGTATTACATGTACATATTTGTATTACAAGATATAGAATCTACACTTTGGAAATAAAATATTATCTTTTACTATTAGAAGCAATGCATACCAATTTCGTCCATTAAATTCAATGTACAAGCTTTCGTCAAACGGAATCTGCATAAAAATCAACATCATCGTACACGAAAAATGGACCCGTCCTTTTCTCGGGCGTTGACGTCGTCGTTCTTCGCGTTCACTTTCTAAAGTTTCAAAAATTTCAAGATATCTTGCGGCCATTATTCTCTATAATTATGCAAAGAATGTTTAATTTTGTATAGTTCACATACACCTGATTTACATGTACTCAGGTGCATATACATGTACAGTATAACGGTGCAGTTATTCGTGTTTTCATAGTAGATAAATAATCGTTCAAGCCTACCCTATAGGTGGTTTGAAAATACAATGGCCACGAGCGCATTTCCAATCCTGGATTAGAGAAAAGAAATCGGTCATTGAAAGCTGGCTTGGACACTGTCCAAGGCTCAAGACCAAGCCGAGATTGTAGAAAAGAAATCCGTCAGTTGGCTTGAAACCTAGATTAAGCCCCAAGCCAGAGAAAAGAAATTGGCCATTAAAGTTGTCACTACCACAAAAAGACTGAATGCACGACCACCGTCTAACTTGCTCAGACTTTCAAAAAGAAAAAAAACTAATCTGACATTCATGTTTACAGAGATATGAACACATATACATGTACAACTGATAAAAAGTCATACACTTTCGTCTTCATATTTTTCGATCGCACTTCCATATTTTGACAGGAGATTCTGTAATTCACTGCTTTCTACATCACAGAAAATATCACCGAAAGCTTCCCGGCGGTGTCTATTCACATTCCTTTGTGAAGTGTCATTTTCTCCAAAGTCATCAGTAAGGTCTGATAAAATTTTATCTAAATCGTCCTCACTGACATCTCTGAATATATCAGCAAGCGCTAAACGTCGATGATCGACAGCGCGTGTGTCTTCCTCGTGCTGTCTTCCGTCTGTCTCGTTTTCGCCATCAACTTCTTCCTCAAACATTGACAAAATTCTCCACAAGTCATCCTCGCTTACATCACGGAAAATGTCTGCCAAGCCGAAACGTCGACATATCGGGACATTTTGTTCGTCCATTTCTTCATTCACAGAGTCATTTTCGTTAATTTGTAAAACTCTTTGTATATCTTCCTGTCCGACACCATCGAAAATGTTAGCCTTCGCGCATCGTCGACATCGACGAGGAATCTCCATTCCATTATCGTTGACCGACCGACTTCTTTCAATTTGGAGTCGGCAATTTTGTAAGATATTTCTCAATTGTTCTTCACTGATGTCGGCAAAAATATCTGCCAATGCCCGACGTCTGCCAGAAGTTACCACTTCAAAATTGTCACTGTTTCGGTCAGAAATTCCAAAAAGATGCTCTAATTCATCTTCACTAACATCTTGAAATATGTCGGCTAAAGCCTGGCGGCGATGTTGCGGAATGTCATCTTCTAAAGTATCTCCAGCTTTAACAGTATTAGTACTGTTCTCGTATATCGACATAATATTATCGACGTCTTCCTTATTTGTGTCTTCAAAGATATTTCCCAGCGCCTGTCGCCGATTTCTCGAATCTCTTAAAACAGTCATTTCTCTTCTCATTTCGTTGTCAGTTTGAAAAGTGACTTTGTTTCCTTCTTTTATATACCCTTTATTTATGTCACTGGTCCAATTTTTGAAATGTAATCCTCCGGGTAATTTTGAATCCGTTCCGGAAGAAAAGCTTGACCTAGTATGAAATTTGAACGACTTATTACGTACATTTAATCTACCCGTGTCACATGATTTCAGTGTTAAATCGTTACAAACAGTAGTTACAGATTCACTCTTGCACAACAAAATGTCGTCAGGAACAGATAAAAATCTGTGTAGCTTTACATCCGATATTCCCATATTGTTCTCAGCTTTACCTCACGCTTTTCTCTCTTTGTTCTAACTGAGTAATGTCTTATTAACTGAACGTTTATATATTGTGCTACGCACAGTAGTAAATATTAAAGCCGTATCTAATGACTGAGTCACATCGGTATTGTATCCTAGTTATCCGATACTATCCAAGTGCGCTCTTTAGTTAAATAGTAGATAAGGTTAAACGACTGAGTGACGTCAGTCTATCTGACGATTACGCTGTATACATATTTAATCCAATTATCTGTTTATTCTTCTACGTTGAATCAATAGAGACAGTCACAGGAAAATCGGTTAGTAGTACCTGATTAATCACTGAGGCACGTAGCCCTGAACAAGTTCAATATTCATTTCGTAGAAATATGTTACCGACATTTTCTGTTTTTGCCCTCCACCAATATTGTTTTAATGTCTTCGGGTACGCCTAGGTTTCACTGGCCGCTGTACAAAGGTATTTTTCCAAACTTTCTGAAAATTGCTTATCTGTCTTAAACGGTCTACCTAATGATGAGTTCGGAGGACTGCTGATCTTATGGTTTTAAGGTCCTTCACCCTCTTTAAATGTTTATAGTTGATGAGACCTGAGCACTGCTTATTAATATATCCCTGTTTCTCGTATTCTCAGGGTTTCTCGTATTCTTGTTTTTTTACATTAAATGTGTCAAATTTGCAACTTTTTGTTATCATTTACAGACGGATATGATACAAAACTGGCACAAAAAGTTTC
>JAFMSR010000014.1:18666477-18682585 GCA_022818135.1 Saxidomus purpurata
ATTGTCAGAACTGCAGTCGTACCATGTCTGCCCGTATATGTATATGCACGTTGTTTCTTGATGCTTCTGTTGACTGTGTTTACGCATTTTTCAATTTTCTGCTGAGACAGTACTTTCGCAAGCGTTCATATGTAGGAACTATTGGTGTTAGGTTTTATCAGAACAGCTATTAGGCTATAAATGTCAGAAGTAGAAACAACGTACTTGGACTTTCCGTCGCTTTTTTCGTGGAAGAGAAATATCTAACTGGAAGCCTTTTAAATGCCTTTTCTTGATCCAGTGTCGGACCTGAAACAAAAGTGATATAACTGTAACTGCTTATTCCTCCATCATTCAACAGATAACACAACGAAGAGTTAATAAATATAACCAGTATTTTTTGGTACATTTTATACACTTTTCTGCCACTGCGTCCTTTTATTAGGGATGAAAGATATGTTTTAAATCGCATATTATTATCTTGCCAATATAACACATTTAATGAATCTAACCTACTCTTGTGGTAGTACGGCTTCTTAGATTTGCTTTCTAATTGTATTTTTTTCTAATTCAATATCATTATTTCCACGTTACATATTTACATTTTTTCTGCAATGACTGCCTTTACCAAGAAATCGTATATCTTACTGGAGAAATCCGCCCTCATTTCTTCCAAAGGATAAAACAACAAAAACAAGCACTCATAGCAATGCTCTTTAAATTTGAAAGAAATGCTATAATATAGCGCAGTATATTTGTCAATGATATAACACTAGAAATAAGAATCGCTATCTTACAACGCTTTTTCATAAAGAAGCGAAATAAATATGACAGAATTGTAAACGTCAGCTAAGTTTAAGACTAAAATTTTAATATAGTGAGTCGAATAAGTGTTTTGTCCGTATTTTTATTTTACTTTATATACATGTATGAGTAGCTAATTGGACTTTAAGCCTTTCTGCATTTAAGCATTTAAGAAGAAAAATTATCCTGCCGACTCCACATTCACAGATAAATATCTTTATTTTATTTCCTTAAACTAATTCAACCTTGTTTTACAGAAAAGGGTTAAACTAAAAACCTTGACTGCCGTCCTGCAACGCACAGGATGTATTCTCTTTTTACCCGTTCAAGAGCGCTTAAACAAAAAATGTCGCTTGAATTTGAAGGCAACATAATGACTAGTACACTCACCTGCTGTAGTATATGCAGTATTGTACGAAATGTTGCTTCTTTCATCAGATGAGCGTTTTAAACAGCGAAACAGAATTCCACTAGGCATGATTAGATTTAGTAGGTATAGAAGATTTACATGAATTCTAAACGCATTCTGATTATAATGTCTTGTTTCATGTCCTTGTTTTTAAATCAAAAGTGAGCAATTTCATTACCATGCCTGTTGTGTAAGAGTCAATAAACCTGTTTGCGAGTTTTAAGGCTTATGAACAGCTGCTTTGTTGAAATAAAGCATTTTTCAAGTTCATTTTGAAATATACATGAGTCTCTCATTAGAGATAGGTTAATAAATAAGATTTTGTTTTTAAAACTGTGATATCAAAGCAAAAATATGATATAAGCAATGTTCAGGAAGCCGTGCTTGCGCTTTAAGAATTCTTAAAGTCACAGGCTCACATTTACAAGTAGCTCTCATTTTATCAAGAAAGATGTCTTACTGAAAGAAATGACACTCATTTGTGCCAAACCATTCTTTTGCTTTTTGAATTGATAAGTACATGTTAGAAACATAGCGCAGTGTTTTTTCAATGATATTGCAAAAAAATAAGAAAGGCTTTCTGGTAACTCTTTTTCTTGAAGAAATACATTGAATACGAAAGAAAGTCATATGCCAACATTGTACTAAAGTGAATAGAACATGATTCTATCAATAAATCTATGTTACTATACTATATCAGTACATTAAAAATGATCACGGAACTTTAAATACAACGTTAAAAGCCAAGCAGAACGTGTAGGCCAAGTCTCATTTATTCTTACTGAACTGAAATTTTGTTGCCAGATATCCAAAACGATGAATTTATTGTTTACAATTTAACCCCGCTCTTTTCAAAATGCTGTGTACGAGATGGAAGATTTCTGTTGCAAAGTTAAAGACATTTTTATCCAAACTTATCGTAGTTATTCATGGGTAAATGGAAAATATAACAGCATTTATTTTGAGTCGCATCAAATGTTTCTTTTTGATCTATATCAGTGTAAGGAATCATTTCATGATTGAATTTTTTATCGGGTATGTGTAAGCCTTAACAGTAGAAGTGCTAAATGATAGCGACAAACACATTATCGCATTTAAGGTACCACATACGTATATATAATTATCACATTTGAAAGACTTATTATCGAAAATATTACCCTTTTAAAACAACAGTATTATTCAGGAAAAGGAAGACTCGCAGAAGGTGATGCCAAAATAGTTCTTTAACTATCTTGGACCTTTCCAAATTATTTCATAACATTCAAACATAACGTTTTAGTACGCATCTTGTTTGGCATCGCTGCGATCCGTCCTGAAAGCATCTATTTTAGAAATACTTCAGACCGTATACACATACTTATTTATTGAAGAACTTCTGATGCCAAAAAGGTTCTTTAGCCCATAGACGATCATGTACGAAAGTTATTAAGTCATTTGGATTAGTCTTCAACACTTTCAGGATGACTCGTAGACATGCAGGAGACGGTACAAAAGAAAATCCTCAGTCACTGATCATGTACAAAAGTTCTTTTGAAACTGCAACACCAAAACTTCAAAGCACAGGCTTTCATTTAATTCACAGATTGACATACGTACTACCAACTACATTTAGGCTGTAAATTTCGTGTATTAATTTGTATATTAATTTTGACTAAACTTTTGACTAACCAACTTCAAGCTTGCTGTGTATTCGCGAATGAACATTTGAATTACCAACTGAAGCTGACTGTGCTTTCGCCGATTAACATCTGAATTACAAACTGCATGCTAGCTGCATATTTCCGAATTGACTTTTGAAAAACATACTGCAAGTTGGCTGTGCATTGATTTCGCAGTTAACGTTTGAATAACCAACCACAAGAGCTGGTTGTGCATTCGCGATATTAGTTTTAATAATAAACTGCAAGTTGGTTCTAAATTAGCGAATTTAATTTGGAAAAGTGAACTGAGTCTGAGTCAAAGCTAGTGCCTAAATGTTAACGAGAAGACGTGGAACCAATCGAAAGAGTGAATGCTAGTGTATAAATCGGGAGTAGTGTACACAATTGAAAACATGCCATGTTTCCACATGGCTTGCTAAAAGAAAGGAGATGTATAGAGCAAAGAAAAGGAAAGTCATGGAATCTAGAACCACAATTATACCAATTCAGCCATTATATATGAGACATTTGCATCTTCTAGATAAATTTATGTGTCATACAAGTAAATGAGGGAAGATATACACAATGTCAGTTTTAGTCGTCTGTTTGTCGAAATTGGTGTTCACTGGTACTTCACATGTAAGTACATTGTACTTTTATGTGTTATTTTCAGGAATGTATATCCATTTACTACATAAAAGCACCAACTATATCAATGAAAGGACGTGTCATTAAATCAAGATGATACAAATTTGAGTGTTATAGTTTATATGCAATGGGGAGAAGTGTGGCGTTTTTGAGAAAACTGATTGAGTATTTGTGACCCGTTGAAAAAAAGGAAAATTCAAGGACTTAAAATGCTTGGAGGGCTATTTCAATTGGGTTCGCGGCTGAGCACCTTGGTACCCATGTTGTTGGTAATGGCGGTAGCAAAGAAAAACACGGGGCCTCCGCAAGACAATGGAGGGTGAAAATCTGAACGAACTATGACTCTTAGGCAATCTGTGTTGTCTGTGTCCGAGAAAGGCGAGTTCGGAATTGCTGATACATCAAATTCAATTTCAAGTACTGACGAGCTGGCCAATTTGATCCAGTCTTTCAGGAATGGCGTGAATACAAGCGTGACGAACATTAATCTTAATCATAGTTTATAAATTTGAAAGAAAAAATCCAAAATGTGCAAAAAAATGTGATGATTTGAAAGAGGAGAACCGCTTACTTGGCGAAAATAAACTGCGAACTAAACGATAAAACAGTTTTGTTAGAAGAGAAGATTGATCCACAGGAGTCTTTTTCGAGACGCACTTATTTAAGAATCAACGGATTATCAGGGAAAGTGTCAGAATCGTGGGATGTTACTGAGCAAAAGGTTCGTTACATTCTTGGTAATTAATTATTTTTGGCTAATTCTGATGGCATTGAAATAGAAAGAGCGCACTGACTTCCGAATACTATCTAGAACATGAAAGCGATATACCACCGTGTGTTGTTGTAAAGTTTACACATTTCATGAAAAGTAATGTGTGTTAAACGAAGCTAGAAGCGTTCTCGACACGAATTAGGACTATTCGGTGCACGAAGATTTTACCGATAGAGTGAAAAGGCATAGACGGGTATTGGTCGAAAAATGCTCGAGGCTATATAGCTAGAAAGAAGGACAACTATTCAGGTGTAAAATACAATAAGCTGGTTATTGACAAAGACCTATTAAGGAACTATGATACAATAAATACATTAAAGCGGGTTGGAACCAATTACAAATACAAGCCTAAAAATTACACAAAAGATACACGTGGTAATGTGACATGATGCATAGAGCTAATGGAGGTGATTCAGGTAGCGAAACTTAGGCACGTTGCCAAGGGGAAGTGACGGAATAAAGATACGCTTCATATACATACTTATGTAATTTAACTTGCCATACAACAACAATGACAGTAAGTTTAACAATTTTGGAAAGAAACTGGCTGATTTGTGCTGTGTATTTGATAATTATACATTTTTAAATAAAAGAAAGTAAATGTTGCTTATCAATAGAGTCTGGTTTGCAACGACGTTAATCATAAATCTTAACATATTTTTACCTAGCGTGCGAAGCAATGTCAGATTTAATATATCTCTTCTTAGAATTGTCACACGATGAAACCAGTCGCTTAACAGAGCGGAATAAAACACCGAGTTTCATTACTGATACCAATTTATAGACGGATAGACTGATGCACATATCGCATTAGGTATTGCTCATAAGTACACATCGAATGGCCTGAACAATTTGTATGTGTTGTACTTTTGCACTTTGCGAAAGTGTTTCCGTTTAAGGTGCTTGTGTGTACCTTCTGCTGCCTTTTCTCAAAGACGTTGTATTCAATCCATTGTTGTTGGTGACTGTTTTTGATGGTGTTTAGAGATTAATTTATGTGTTTTTCTTTGTGTTATGAAGGGCTCTATTCCTTTTTGATAAAGGTTGCTTCATTATATAAACATGACCTAGCTTGTCAAAGTATGACCAAACTAGGCTGCCAGATTAGTTATTCTATTTTGATCTATACATTACGTGTGATTTATTGCTACAGATCCATTAAAGAATGTTACAGCATCGGAGACGACCATGCTGGTTAAAGTAGGGAGTTTCCGCTCCTTATGTGTAGAAAGAAACAGATCATACTGTTTTATCAGCCATTTTATAATGATTCAGAGATTACCAATAAAAGACAATGAAGTTATGATAGAACACAGACTTTTTCTTTAAATATATCAAAAACAATGATTCAATAGACATTATGGTTACTGAACCTAAGGAAAAGTAGAGGCAGATGTTTTATAAAAGTCAATTGGAAGTGAAGTCCATGTGATCATCTATATTGGTATGAAGTACGAAATGGTCTGAAGGTGTAGATGTGAATACCCCATGCATCTGTTCTTTTGTTTGAAACTTTAATTTTCAAAGCATTTAAAGTTTCGATTTATGGCAACCAGCTTCTTATGATGTCTGTCATATCATCAAATCAATAGAAGTATTATCTGAACTAGATCTATAACACATAATTATGACAGTCACACACAGCTGTCAGGACATGATCTTGTTTCAATACATTTGTTCGAAGACAGTAACAGTAACCAGTACTAATGTATATACATGTAATGAATTAGTAAATTGGCGTCCAAGTTGCATATAACTCTAGAATTTACGTATAAAGAAATATTAAAAATGATGTGAGAAACAGCATCACGCCTTGCTAACAAAATGTAACTACTTGAAAATAGGTCGTGCAAATATATATTTGCCTATTAAATCCCTTGTAAAATAAGGCGTACTTCGTCATAAATATTCAAGTAATGTCGGTAACTCTGTGGTCATAAATGTGTAAAAACAGATTGCTAAGTATCAGTGCAATTCTTCAGAAACTAAAATAGTTCTAGAAAAGTTTTTGTGACAGACGGTGCAACAGACTCCTAAATGCTCAATTACCCCTCACTTCCAAATGTTAACAGATGTATCGGTTTATGTGTGTGTCCTTTTATCCATATTTTAACTGCTAATACAGACAGTCTTTAGGTTTGGTACTTTTGGTACACCGTACATTTACATTTAGCATCTAGATCAATATAGTCTCTCGATTAAGGCAAATTAGTGAAAGCCATTATTGTTTGATTGACACATAATGACTGATACGTTTAAAAAGGAGCAAGTATATTGATTACGTGCTATTTGCTGTCTTTGACTTAGTAGGAATCTAGTTCACGTACACAGTTTTATTGAAATAAACATGATGATGGTATTTAAAGTCTGCTTTAACAATAGTGTTGCCTTTGTTTCATTTTTGTATTGTCTTCAATTCAGGTATTATCTGATACAGCATTAGTATGAACAATGTCATTAGATATAAGAATGTCTGGTTACAAGGCAGAAACAGAAATTCACATGAAACCAAGAACAATACGACTGACATATAGGAATGTTATTATACTGATGCATAATCGCCACTCAGACGGCTGAATGTATTTTTCTTCATTTAGCGACAAAAATACAGACACATTTATTTTTTATAAATTGTGATGTATATTGGCCATGGCTGAGATAATAAGAATGCCGTAAGTCTTAGATAAGTTTACTGAATTTCAGGTTTTGCTCCATCAACGCAAGCACAAACTATATTTTATGCTAATAATGGCATTGATAATCATATAATTTTGAACACTTATAGAAAACATTTTTCTATTTAAAACGAGTTAAAGAAATATGACCAAAGATGTTACCTCGACACGCCAGGACAGACGAAAACAATCGATGAATTAAATATTATTTGACACAACGCAGTTCCCAGAAGTGCGTACGGATCTAACTAATATAGTTGTAATACTGGTTTATTTAGTAAACAAAGCGTTTTCAATGAACGACTTCAAACGTTTATAGTAACTCCAGATGCTCAACTCTGGACCTTAGTGGATAAATATTTATGCCAATTTTGCCGTTAATGAGAAGAAAGAATGCCAATAGAACTGCTGTATTACTGTTATTACAATTTTATACGGTCGGTCAACAGAACGTGCATACAAAACTGTAAGTAATTTTCATGGATGACAGACACCTAAGGATCTGAAAAGATCACCATGAGCACATCGTGTTCAGGTCACCTGAAAAAAGTAATAAAGAGTACATTCCTTATCTTCAACATTTGCGACTATCTAACATTCATGACGTTATCAAATTCTACGTTGGTCCATAGTATGTCTGTGAAATATAAACTATTTTTCTTGATAAATATATTTCAAAAGCAGTGGCTTTTATCCAAAGCATGGTGAGGTAACCCCTGTTCTCAGTAATCTCAATTCTGTTATTATGCTTCTGTCCCGAAACTGCATTATAGCAAGTTTCGGATAAATTGATGCAGATAACTATGTAAATATTACAAATACTATATGCATGCATATAAGTTCTTATTAGAATTTGAAAGTATTTTAAAGGTTTCTTTGTTCCACTTTTACAATGCATTTGCAATAATTTTGAAAGTGATGATACCAAATAATTGTAATAATTGTAATAGTTATGATATTTGTAAAAAATTTTAATAACAATCATAATTTATTTGTTATAGTTTTGTTGTTTATGCTATTCATAAAGATAAATTTGATGTAGATAATGTATCAGAAACTTTTTTTGTTTTCTGTCTGACACAAGTTTATACGACAGGATATGTTTGTGGAGATTTTTATTATTATTTCATTCTCAGGTAGGAGAATGTTACGATTTTGAGTTTGAATTTTACCAATCAACAGCACAGCTGTATCTTAAGAAAGCTAAAACGATGCAGTTTCTCAGATGCTAGTGTTTTGTAAAAGGGAATTAACAATTTTATTTTTCCAACATTTTCTTACGTGCAATGAAATTTTTACCGGCAAGTTATTTTCAACTCTTTCAAAGTACAAAAGAGAAAAACAAATTGACAAAAAAATTATTTTGCTCATGTTAATCGAAGACGGTATTCAATATTTCATATGTCTTGAACTAATGATCCACGTTGCGTTTGTCAAACGACTATAATGGAAACAGTATGACAGGGTATTATAAATACATCACGTTAGCAGGTATTTGTTTTCGTTATTTCAGACGCTGGATTTGTACATGAATATCTTGATTAGTAACAGAAAGATAAACTATCAATTTGAATAATATTGGTTAGTGACAGTGACAGTGTTTCGCAAAACGGCATTCAGCTGGGATAAATTAACGGTAATGGATAATGAACTTTACTGATGTCGGTTCAAGATTAGTCAGTGTTCCATTTTTCTGGGTAAAATGAAACAGAATGATAACATCAATACAAGTATCAGAGTTTGTAATTATGAAATATTCTACAAAACGATATTGTAGCGATTAGAAAAGGCCAGAACGATTATGCAGCGACCGGGAGACGGTTTACAAGTATATGGGTGTTGTTCACGGTGTATATATAACAAAAATGGAGAGGGACCTAGACCAATCAGAATCTATCAAATTTATCTGCTGCGCTAAGAAGATACATATCCATTTTATGTTGAAAGGGATAAATGTTTTGTCTGCTAATTTACGTCTTATCTCATGGCTGCTTTAGTACCCACGTCCGTTTTTGGCTTGAGGAAGCAATTATATAATCTTGTTCCAGATAGGACCTTTGGATCAGAAGTCTGGCGATCTTACACTGTGATGAGTTTCTCACAGGTTATATTGTATGTGCGTTACATACATGTAGAACATAAAACATTACTGTATTATCACTATTGATAATAAATGTATTAATGAATCATGTAAAAAAAGAACAAAATAATTAAAATTCTCTAAAAAACAGTTAGGCTACCACGATCCAGACTTACACACTAGGTCAATCACACCCACATCTCATTGGTCGCCGTGATTGACCTACTTTTTGGCAACCAATCAAATTCAATCTTTGGCGAAAACCGGCTTGAAATTGCAGTCAGGTAAATCTCTCCTATATTTGGACACAGAAAAACACTTTTGATAGGTATAGGCATTGTGGGAGACATGCCGAGGTCTCATCCACAAATACAAGCTAACGTAGTTGCTCTTATGGACGGACCTTTATAAAATTTGCTTCAAATCAAATCAAAACAAAATAATTAAGATAAGTTTTGTATTGCCTCTATTACACTGTTCTAATTAAGATGGCAACGAGCCACGTATTGTCTGTTTAACAAAGCTAAGCTTGTGTGTATCAATAAAACATAATTTTTGGTAATGCAAGGCAAAAAAAAAAGACCCAAACATAAGTCAATTATTTATTTTCATAATATAGTAATATTAAGACGATTTTGTTACTTACGAACTGTCTCCTACTTTTAAATAATACGTTCCTCTGTTCACGCATTTGTCCACATTTTTACAGGGATATTGCTTACAACTCATGTTTTGGATGTGGATTTCGTCCGTTTACAAAAAGAACAAATGTTCTAAGGTCCTTAAACGAGTTCATGCAATGTGAGAGAACACTAAACGTAAGTGATGAAGAACTGAAGATATTTGTAACAATCAACAGCCTATTATTTTTAAGAATGATTAAATGAATAAGTTTTGAACGCAGCCATGTTGTTTAATTGAGAGTGGTGAAATCATTTCCTTTAAACCGTTTGATAGAACAAACGATACCTTAATTAATTGGGATATGTATTTGTCCGTTACAGTCAGGTTCTGACCACGCCATCAGTGTTTCTCTTGCTTCTTGGCATCTCTCTCTACGACCATTTCTGTATGTTTTTTAAACAACCTCTTATCTTTTATAGAACGGATGTTGTGTTTGAGTACTTGTTTTATGCAATATTCATAGTAACACGTATACAAAATATCTTTAGAGGAAATATTAATATGTACTACTCAATCGTAGCTTAGGATCACTATTTTACCGATGATTATGTTCTATAGTTCGTCAAAGTTTGAGATGAAACTAGCCCTAATTAGATATCAACTCAATTAATTATTGTGTAGATGTAACTTTTAATTTATTTCAACGAGTCTTACCATTGAAAAGCACAACGAGAGTCATATCAAATACAACTGTTCAACAACTTTAATCTTTTGATTTTAAATATCTTGGTCTGTACATTTAATGAACTACACTTGCTGACAGAAAAAGATGACTGAAATTACACAAACCAGATATGGCATTCTAGTCACAGTGTATTAGCTCATCGGTCACTCACTCAGTAAATGTTGTTGCTTTGTTGTTTGAAATTGTTTTTGGGTAATTTAGTTTGGCTTAGATCTGTTTATTGTTTTACAGATTGAGCAGTGATAAATGCATAGAATAGCCTGATTAGAACTCTGGTGTTATGCACGAAAATGGCGGCTTGGTAACGTTGACCAGAAAACATCAGGTATTGTTTCATTACTACAGAATATTTGAATTTGTGATACGGCCTACCATATTGTCATAAAAACTACTTTCCAACCATATATGGAACAGGTTTCTAACTTTTACAGATCTAGATTTGCTATGATGTCATTGGCGGAAAAAACATTTATTAAAAAGAAATTGTATGTAAGACTTATATAAGGAATTAAAGTAACCCAGAAGTATTTTTGTTTATTTTGTTTAGAGACAATGTCCCGTTTTGAAAAGTAAATATATTCGATATTCAACATATTTATACGGAATAGAAATACCTAACATGACCTTCCATTTGAAAAATAGAAATTAACAATTGAATGACATTTTTAATTGTTGTTGTACAAGTGTATAAACGTATTCGGACATCGCCATTCAAGCGGTTGAATCTATTTTCCTTCATATAGCGACAACAATACAATAGGGTTATTAGTATAGTAACGTGATCCAGCATGCCGGATTTGCTAAAGTCGTGCGTTGAATCATACGAGTGCGTTTGCTATTAACAAACAGTTAGACACTTTCGTGTTAGTGAATTGTAGGTATAACATAGCATTACTTATATTGGCCTTTCGTTACAAATTCTGAGAGCTTTTGAACATTTTCCGTCTGAAGCAATATCAAACAACTTGAAAATATTTATAGTTTCTAAACCAAATATTATGCTAAATAAACAAAGCTTTTTCGAGGAACGACTACAAGCGTTTATAGTAAAACAGATGCTCAATTCCTGTACCTTAGTTGATAAATATTTATGTCAATATTTTCGTTAATGAGAAAAAGGAATGGCAATAGAACTGCTATGTTATTGTCATTACAATTTTATACGGTCGGTCAATGGAAGATACATACAAAACTGCAAGTAATATACATGGACAGCATACATCCAAGGATCTGAAAAGATCACCGTGAGCACATAGTGTTCTGGTATGGAACACTTTATGGATACTAATAATTGTGCAGTACAAGTGTACGGACTCCTATTGCGGAAAAGACCTTCCTACATCTGCACCCGGTAGAGAGTACATCCCTTTTCTTCAACATTTACGCCTATCTAACTTTCCAGATGTCATCAAAATCCACGTACAGATGCACAATGTGTCCGTAGTATGTCTATGAATTAAAGGATATTTTCTTGATAGATGTTCTTAGTGATCTCAATTCTGTAATTATGCTTCTGTTCCCGATAGTTTCGAGTAAATTAATACATTTTACTAGTTACACATTGTAAATTATTCAAAGACCATAATTATGCAGGTATATCAGTTCTAATAAGAATATGAAAGTATTTTGAAGGTTTCTTTGCCCGCTTGTACAATGCAGTGATAATAATTTTGCAGATGGTGATGCCGATGAAAACGAAAACAATGATGTAGTTGATGTGGAAAATGTTGGATCATTTACAATTTTATAAATTTATAAAATAAAAATGATGATAATAATAATAATAATAATATTTGTAATAATTGTAATAGTTGTGATATTTGCATGAATGTAACAGTTAAATTATGTCAGTTAATTTATTTTTGTTATTATTTTTGTTTTTGATGTTAATGAGGATGTTGTATCGGAACGTCCATTGTTTTCTGCTAGACGCAAGTTTACAAAACAGCTTATTTCGTTGTTTTATTATCATTTCATTCTCAGGGTGATTACATATTTCAGTAGGAATTTTATCAAACAACAACACAGCTGTATCTTGAGGAAGCTAATATGATAAGTCTCTTCAGGAGCTGGTGTCTTATATAAAAGGGAAATAATGATGTTATTTTTTTTCTATTTTTTATCTGTAATCAAGTCTTTTTTTAAAATCTATTTTAAAGAACAAAAGAGAATGGAAAACAATATTTGACAAAAATCCATTGGAAAATGTAATATGTAGATTGTTTTTAAGGTTTAACAATAATCAGCTGTAGCATGGTTACACAGTGTGATTCAACACAGTTTTTGACAATCATGGCCAATAATTATATCAGAGAAAGTAGTATCTAAGAGACATCGTTTATCTTGACACACACTAGAAAGGAATGTCACTTAATTCTGACAAATGTCATTAATTTTGATTAACATTCAAGGTTTATATAGTATGCAGAGCTAGTTTCATAAATTAATATTCCTAGAAAATCGAGCCAAGGCCATTTATGGGATATCTGAATTTACAACAGATAACATACACCTGAGTGAGTAATTTACTGTATACAAAAAAAGTTCGCAAAACGACACTCAACTCGTATATATAAACGTGAATGAAATATGAAATACTGATTTCTCTTCTTGTGTCAGTGTTCCATTTTGTCTGGAAAGAAAGAAACAGAATGAAAACATCAACACAAATTAATTTGTTGTTTTTAATAACGAATTATTGTCTGAAACGATAATGAGCACTGCTCGCAATATTTTAGTGTAAAGAAATTTCAGAAATTATGTAGCGATCATTAAAAGGCAAAAACAATGCGGCTTCTTACGGGAGACGGTAAACATGGATACATTTATACGAGTCTGTTTATGTTTAGAGGCTCTTGACCAATCCGTATCCGCAAAACTCATCTGCGGGGATATAACAAAATATATCCATTTTACATTGAAAGGAGCTTTCTCTGCTAATTTACCTCTAATAACACGGTTGCTTTGTTGGTTTCAAACAAGTACGAATGTCCGTTTTTGGCTTATAGGTGTCATTACAGAATCTAGTTTCCGAAAAGAGTTTTGATTGTGTCTGACGGAAGAGGGGGAGGACTCTGTGATGGGCAGTTTTTAAATCCCACTGGGACGAAACTGTTTTGATTTCTGTCCTCTGGCCTGTTTCGTCGGGCCCTTAAGGGTGTTTCTCTTGGTGCTCTGCCTTCTGCAAATGCATTGAGTACATACGTTTTTTGGTTCTCAAGGTTTGCTTTTTATATATTTATACACGAGCATTTTTGTGTTTTACATACCATGCCTTTTGTTTCCATTGCGTGTGTTAGAGATTCACCTAGCAGGGATTACTTTTATTTACACTGTCCTGTGACTTTGGAACATGGTGGGGGTAAGAGTGAGGTTGGGTACGCACCATAAACCGGTTTAAGCTCCCCAGTGGTGTTTTTGCCACTGACCGTTCCAAGGCGGTGCCCCACTGTGTTCCTTTAATTGTTCGTTTTGTCCTCGTGTGTTTGCTTTGTATGCTAGTGTGTGTTGGTAGTGTATATGTGTGTGTGTACATGATTGTGTGTGTGTGTCGTGTGTGTGTGCGTGTGTGTGTGTGTGTGTTGGTGGTGTGCACTTCCGGGTGCTGTGGGGCTCGTTTTGGGGAGGCTGCGTTTTTGGTACGTGGCATTCCCTGTTTGATATTATTTTTGTTTTTTTGGACTAAAAGTCTAACGATCTTACTCTGTAGAGAGATTTATCACAGGTTGTATTGTATATGCATAACATCTAACATAGAAATATCATTAATAATAAATGTATAAATTATTACTATGCTAATAACTTAAATAAATGATAATTGTTTTGCAATGACCTCTGTCACACTGTTCTAATTAAGATGACAACGAGCCTTGGTACTGGAAGGTATAAAAAGAGGCACACACTTACTTCAATTGTTTGTCATTATAATATAGTTAATAAAGAACGAATTACTAGGTGTTTCCTCCTGGTACGTTTTCATTGTGACCTCATGCGTTTTTGAGTGGAAGATTGTGTCCACATATTTACAGGGATGTTTTTGCTATTCTCATGTTTTAGATGTGGATTTTGTCCGTTTACTATAAAAGTGGAGATATCTGTTAACAATCATCATGCAATTATTTTTACGAAAGATTAAAATCAATGTCTTTGAACGAGGCCATGTGATTTAAGTGAGAGTGGTGAAATCATTTCCTTTAAACCGTCTGATAGAACAAACGAAACCTTAATTAATTAGGATATTTATCTGTCGGTTACAAGCAGGTTCTGATCACGCAATCAGTGTTTCTCTTGCTTCTAGGCGGCATCTATCTCTACGACCATTTCTGTATACAACCTCTTATCTTTTATAGAACGAATATTGTGTGGGAATACTTGTACTATGCAAACATTCATAGTAACAATTATCCTAAAATATTTATAATGGACATATCATTATGTTCTCATCAAACTTTGGTAAGGATCACCAGACTTGCAATAGCTAGTCAAATTTTAAGGTGAAACAAGCCCTAAGTAGATAGCAACTACCTTAATTATTGTGTACATGTACCTTTAGATCTTTTCAACTAGTTTATCATGAATTAGCACATCGAAAGTTTAATCAAGTACCGATATTAAACAACAACTTTTATCTTCTGTATTTTACAATATTTCAGTCAATAAACGTGTGTTACCTTAAATGAACTACCCTTGCTGACAGAAAAATATGACTTAAATTGTATAAACCAGATGTAGCATTGTTGTCACAGTTTATAATGCGGAGAATTTGTGTTGAGCACGAAAATTGGAAGGACAGCAATCAGAAAAATCAGGCATGGTTTCTTTACCACAGATGTTTTAAAATTGTTATATGGCACACCTTATGGTCATTAAAGAGCACTTTCCAATCATGTATGGAATAGGTTTCAACATTTTACTGACCTAAATTTGCAGTGGTGTTATTCGCGACAAAAATAATTATTCATTAAATATTGTATGTAAACATATTACAATGAATCAAAGCATGCTAGAAGCATATTCTTTATTTTATCGAAGACAATGTTCCATTTTGAGACATTATTACTATAAACTATTCGAGACAAGCTAGGTTCTCGGTGCTCTAACGGCAGAGAGGAAAATGACTTGATTGCTAGGCAGTTGTGCTCATTTTCTAAACTTTGTCTAAGATATGTTCAGGCACTGTGTTGCTAATATTAGATCTAAACTCAACGGGGGTGTATTTTACTTTATTTATTTGACACAATTTTCTCTTCAATTAATTCCGTAGAAGAGTGAGGTTGGTATTGTACAAGCGGCTTGACCCCTCCCCCACTCCCTCCTAAGTTCCCAAAGTTTTGGGTAAATGTCCCTTCCAAGACGTTAAACTGGCATTCAAACAGTTACTTAAATGTGGGTTTGTTCTGTCCATTTTGTTGTGTCTACATTTTGTATGTGTTGTGCTTTACTTTTGCATAGCGTTGTCCTTTAAGCTGCCTACAGTGCGTACTGTTGCTGCATTATCTATTCGACATTCTATTTCTCTGTTGTTGCTGAGTGCTGTGTTTGATGGTGTTTAGGGATTTCTTTGTGTGCTTTTCATTAGTCATTAAAGTCCCTATCTCTGTTTAATGAAAGTTGTTTAACCATATAAGCATGAACCGGCTTAGCTAATTACGCCCTTAGTTGTGATCATCTGCTTCTTTTCTGTAGAAAGAAGCAGACCATACTATTTGTATAATCCATTTTTTTTATGATTC